>CM024245.1:25121199-25154358 GCA_013421045.1 Propylea japonica
ACTAGCCTCGTTGAAGCTTTCACAGATATTGGATTTCTCATATCTCTGGAACTGGAAAGGCAAGCTGTGAAGAGTGTGATCAGAATAGCTCTGTAAGGGGCACAATAGACCTTGAGGTAGCAGTGAACTGTAACACCTTTTCAACTATAACTACTGATTATCTGAGAGTTTACTGATTACCTCGAATGACTGAAGGCATGGATTACAGAAATAAGAAGATTCCCAGATATCAGTTTGTAACAGGTTTATTTCACAGCCCGGGAAGTGAACCCTCTATTTTACAACCGGAGATCATTGCTGTCTATATATGCGCTTCGGCCACGCTGAGATTCCTGGAATCGCACCGCCAGGGGTCTCTGCCGATCTGGAAGTGCTTAACACTATGAAGCAACTAGCGAGAGGCAATATAGTGAATCTACTATGAGTGCCATGCATTATTGTTGGAAGGAAATCAAAGCCGCGAACTTTGCAAAAGTGCATCAAGGTTCACACCTGCTGGATCTGAGCCTTTCTGTGGCCTTGGAATGGACCAATAAGGCAACGGCCCAAAGACCTTCCTCTTTACAAACGAGATCCCTTGATTCGTCTTGAAATATACCATTTTTCCTATATTGAAATAAAAACCTCTTGTTGAAAATCTTGAACCAAACCTCATCATAGCAGGTTGTGGTGTTATGCCTGTCAAAAACTCTCCACTGCGTCAGGGATGATTTTTGTGACTTGTTCACTTCAACCAATTCACAAGATGCAGAAATGGACTTATTCCTCTTTTTTCAGGTGGAAACTCCCCAGGTTCAACGAACACTCATCTTCCTTTCATCCCAGTGTGCTTAACCAAAGCTGGTATTTGGCTAACGTTGCTAGGTCGTTTCAAAACGAAAGGCTAGCTCCGGAGGTAGACAGAGTAGTGGAGAACAACCCTTAGACTTGAGCAAGGAAGCAGCAATAGTTCGGATAGGGTTTCCAACAACGTACGGATACCAACTTTGGACTCAAAACAGATCTTCAAGTAGTTTGAAAAATTATCATTACTTAATATAATGAGTCTCTCGGGTTACTTCTTTGGTGAGTTCGTCAACGGTGATTGAAGATTTTTTCTCGAATTCTTCTTTAAGAGTATACCCTGACCTAATCGTCAGACGAGTCACGACTCGGTTTACAAAGTGGTAGCTGGCAAGAAAGGATTTGGAGGGATACAGGCGGACTAGAGCAATAGAGCAAAAAAGTTCTTGCAATTTTCATGATGTACTTGTATAGAATGCTCATTCTGACATTTTTTTCATCGCCACTTCGTGGCTTGTTTTATAATTATTCGTGGAAGAATGTTAATGTTAATTCTTTTTGTTCTTGTCTCATAATTAACTTCTCGCATCGTGAGCTATCGCCTCTTTAAACTTTCCATGACTGCTCATGGAAATTCCACTTTGAAATGAAATAATTGTGAAAAATAGAAGAATGACACTTTTATGTGTTTTACAATCTGAATCAGATGATTAATTTTCAAACTTTTCCTGTTATCCACTGAGAATTGTTCTAATAGTCACAACAACCTGATTAAAACAATTTAATATGAATTTCCGATCGTAAGAATGAAAGAACGATTTTATTGAAATCTCACAGAAACAATTGAATTGGAGTGGGTATTGTGTGAACAGACTAATTACGTCGACACTTGTATGGGTAATTATGAAAAATAAACAAATAACAAATTAATTTCCGATATCTTCAGCAGTGGCAAAGTACTGAAATGAACTAATTGTGTTAAAATTAGATATATATTCTTTCAAAATTACAAAAAATACGGAGTTAAACGAACTCAAAGTGCACTTTTAATCTAAAAGGGGTCAATAGCAGCCTCGCCTGGTTTCGATAAAAAAGATGGCTGACATCTCCGACTCCATGGCGGGTAAAATGGATTTGAGAAGTTGGTTTTGCAGAAGTTCTGTCTAATGCGTTTTTAGTGGCTGGTGGAACACACCATAGGTAGACCCACCTTCTTTATTTCTCCTTGGACTTGGTCTTTTCGGTTGAGCAGATTCATCTACCTGAAGTCGAGAGGGCGTGGTTGTTAGAATGTCTAAGATTACCAACTTCGATGTTGAAATTCAAGAACGAGTGACGTTATGTATTCGATTCCTTCCATTACAGTTGGTTCCATCTTGAGATGTTGAACTGAAATGATAATTCTGTCATCGTGAACTGGTTTTGAAGTTTTTTTAATGAAAAACATCACTAATCTGATATAACATGTAATTTATTATATGTTCACAACACTAATGATATTTGTGAAAATGTTGGGTTAGACATCTCAATCTGTGTCACCACGTCGAATAACTTGGATTTATACTTTCAATATTAACTTTCCCATACGAAAGAGTATTTTATGTTAACTCGGAAATATGTTTAAGTATTATCTGAAAAGATCGGACAATGTGAGAACAACACTAGAGATAATACCACGCCCAATCTAACTAAAGTAAAACCTGATAATGAAAATCAACTGAACAAAAATTGCATATATGAAGTCCTTGTGAGTGTGGTATAGCCTATATTGAAGAAACAAACGTCTTTCAAATGTTTGAATCAAGGAACATAAAAAATTAGCTCAACAGAGAGATACTCATAAGTCAAAGCTTGTCCATATATGCTTTGAATGAAGACTTTAGGATTCTATGGGATAAATCTACCAAAATATCAAAAGAAGAGATACTGAAACATAGAAAATCAAAGTAAGCAGCTTTCGTATCAATAACTGAAGACCTTATAAGTCATATAACCGTCTGTTATATCTGAAAAACATCTTTGCTCCAATAATGAGATTCGGCTTAGAAAAGGTCAAATGAATTGTTTGACAACTGAATAAATCTAAAATAGATCTAAGCTATCAATAATTGTTTTCTGAGAACTGCCAAAACTGACAAACAATTTCAGAAGTCACGAAAGTTGCTTTTCCGAAATTTAAGAGTCTAGATTGTTCTTCCAGAGGACAGCTAGCGAATGCTAGCCGAAACATTGAAAAGAAGAAACAAAAGTGACGGATATAGCCCAAATAATATTTCAATAAAGGATTTGACTTCTTCTATCCTAATAAGAGAGATAAAAATTGAAATAAAACTTAATATCGACAGCCAGCGCCTGTTTTACATAATGATTACTAACAATCTAAATATTTGTGAGTAGGGAGCTTCAATTTGACGAGATGCCCAACTTTTCCCCTACGGAACTTCTCGATAGTGAGGGCTAATACAGTATGGATGTGTCAAAAGTGTTGAGTGGGTGAATGTTCAAATTATTACTAACAGCTACTTTATAAAATGAATCTTGAAACAATTTTATTACAAGTAGAAACAATAATTGTCCTACAAAAATGATGATTCTATCAAAGTGTAGCCCACTCCCACATATATATATATCATCAACTAAGTCTAAAGCAATATTACTAACCGGCTGCTTTTTTCACTGCTGCTTAGCAAATATTTCCTCTATGAACTGGCCACATTGTCCTACAAATTGAGTGGTACTTTTTTCCAGTCCTACGCTCGGAAATTGTCAATTGTTAGTAATCATTTTCAATTGTGGGTTCTGTGATACAATTCTGAGGCAGGACTGGAAAATCGTACTACTCAATTGTAGGACAATGTGACCAGTTCATAATGGAAATATTTGCTAAGCAAACATGAAAAATCAGCCGGTTTGTTATAATTTTTTAGACCTAGTTGTGTTATAATATGTTTGGCGTGTGGGACACTTTGATAGAATCATCATTTTTGGAGGACATTATTGTGTCAATTTGTAATAAAATTTTTTCAAGATTTAATTTATGAAGTAGCTGTTCGTAATAAAATTTGAACATTCACCCATTTAACACTTTTGACGCCTCCATACTGTAGTAGCCCTTACTATCGAGAATTTTTCGTAGAGGAAAAAGTTGGGCGTCTTGTCAAAATGAATCTACTAACAAATATCAATGTAAGTAATCATCATGAAAAACAGCGCTGGCCCATGGACTATAATCTTAAGTTAAATAAATCACTGATGACACATCCACGGTACGTCCTGGTTTTGCGCGGCATTTTTCAGTGGAGCAAATAAATTTATCGGTCGAACTCTCCGTTATCGTTATGCAGTCCTTAATCATTCTGTAAATTTTGTTTTCATTAAACTCAATGCATTTTTTGTTTCGCGATCGCGCTTGTACAAATAAGTTGCAAAATCTCGTTGCAATGCCCCACTTTTTTAATTAAACGTTTTCGAAACAAAAGGCGACCTCTGAATGCAGGAAAACATTAATCTTGGACGCCGGATTATCTTCTCCGGCTCTATTAAATTTTGTCCCGTTTCTGACAAAACGGAACCGAGTAGTTCGAATGAACCGGAAAAATTGCCGGCTGATGTCGCGGAGTTCAAGAACCTTGGCTCTCAATTGTTGGGAATTTGCTTAATTGATAATGCAGGGTTTGCCCCGGAAAAATACCCGCGTTATCGCTGCTGAATTTAGTAACATTGAGTAAATTGGTTACCATTTTGCGATTTGTCAACTTTTACACACGTTGAATTTATTACAAATATGGATGCAATTCAATGTAACATTGATAGAGCTTATGCGAAACATTGAACTAATGAAAATGTTAAGGGTTGAAAATTATACACATTGATTTTTCAAGCTGTAGTCGAATGAACGGGAAATATGTGGTAGAAAGTCGCGGAGTTCAAAGAACTTTGACTCCCAATTTTTGGGACTTTGCTTAGTTGATAATGCGAGGGTTTGTCCGGAAAAATACCTGCTTTATAGCTGCCGAATTGTTAACAATTGAGTGAATTGTTGTTACAAATTTGTTACAATATTGCGATTTGTCAACACTTTACACACGTTGGATTTAATACCACTTTGGATGCATTCAATGGATTACATTGATAGAGCTTATTGGAAACATTGAACTACTGGAAACATTGAAAATTATACAGGCTAATTCTTTTTGCTGTAGTTCGAATGAATCGGAAATATGTCGGCTGACTGTCGCGGAGTTCAAATAACCTTGACTCCCCAATTGTTCGGAATTTGCTTAATTGATAATGCGAGGGTTTGCCGGAAAAATACCCGCGTTATCGCTGCTGCTGAATTTTAGTAACAATTGAGTAAATTGTTGTTTGAAATTTGTTATACATTTGCGATTGTGTCAACACTTACACACGTTGAATTTATTACTAAATATGATGCAATTCAATGGATTACATTGATAGAGCTTATGCGAAACATTGAACTTATGAAATAGTAAGAGTCTGAAAATTATACACATAATTTTTCAAGCTTAGTTTCGAATGAACCGGAAATTGCCGGCTGAATGTCGCGGTGTTCAAAGAACCTGACTCCCAATTGTTGGGACTTTGCTTAATTGTTAATGCGAGGGTTGCCCGGAAAAAATACCCGCGTTATCGCTGCTGAATTTAGTAACAATTGAGTAAATTGTTGTTGAAATTGGTTATAATTTTGCGATTTGTCAACACTTTACACACGTTGGATTTATTACCAAATATGGATGCAATTCAATGGATTACATTGATATAGCTTGTGCGAAACATTGAACTGATGAAAATGTTAAGAGTTTGAAAATTATACACAGTAATTTTTCGAGCTGTAGTTCGAATGAACCGAAAAATTGCCGACCGACTGTCGCAGAGTTCAAAGAACCTTGATTCCCCATTCTTGGGAATTTGCTTGATTGATAATGCGATGGTTTTGCCCGGAAAAATACCTCATTATCGCTTTGTGAAATGAGCAGAGCGAATTGAACAATTCACGAACAAATAAAATCACTTTTAACAGAAAATACCATACAATGTTTTTGTACAACTGCCCTATTTTGACGATGAAATTGGCGAATTTGCAATGACAATGAACTTCAAAATGATATTGGTGTTAAAAGTGTCGTTATTAACTTGGAAGCGTGTTAATAGTTATTTATTAAACTAGGGTATTAAAGACACCGACTAATAGTTAAGAATATTTCAATGCGTGAGTGGAGCGAACGCGTTAATAGTTCGAGACCATTAGTCGCTTCGATTAACAACCGAGTTGATTACAAGATTTTTCCGACGATTTCAATATGAATTGTGTATAAATTCTTGATTGAAATACATTCTCATTTTGCACAAGACATACATTGACAATATGGAATTTCTATGTTTCTATGTTCCAGTAGAGTTTTGACATTTCTCGTAGTGCTTCTGAATACTTTGTGTACGGTTGCCATGAGGATTGCACATTAAAATGGGTCATTAATGCGCAATTCGTACACATTAAAATCACCTTTTATTTCGAGTCGGCGGAAAATTTTTTTTTAACATTTTCCACGTAACAATCAATTTTACATTGATTGCTGTCATTAAAAAGTTCACTCTTAATGGCAGTTTTTCAAAAATAATTTTGTACAATTTGCTGGGCCTTTTTTTCACAAATGTCTACATTGTCGAGAAGTTCAAATGTATGTCATTCGTCTCATGACCAAACCGCCGAAGGTCGAACATGCATTATGCGGTCGCAATCTTTCGTCGTGTCCCCGACATACGGAACATTTCGGCCCAATTTGGCATAGAATAATTCGTTATCAGCAGCATAAATAACCAAATGATCTGATAAGCGAAATTTATTTCGGTGTTTCCAGGAAACCGTTGTTATTCATTCGACGAATGTACGTGGATTCGCTATCTGAAAACTAGAAAAATTCGTAAACAATGCGATAAAACGCTGCAGCACTGGTGACGCCTTCTTTTGTTTTTAGGCCTGTGTATCATCTTGGCGGTTTTGCGTTTACACGAAATTCGATATCCAGGCGGAAGTAGCCGTGTGAGAATTGGGTAGGTAGGTCGAGTTTTGACGCCTGGATAGGAAATGTGATGGTTTGACACAATTTGATTGGGTGATTGAATGGGCATATTTGATGCAGAGGCGAAAATAGAGATTATTTCGATCATCTTAGGCTCAAATACCACCTCGATTTGGTCAATCTCTCATGATTTCAAAAGAAATAGATCTAATGAACGTCTGTCCTTGCCTCCTGAATCCAATCTTCTAGGGCAAACATTTCTTCATTCGTCAACATATCGCTGAAAAATTCTAGTTGATCGATTCGCTTAAAAACATACTAAGACGTTGTCCGATGCCCAATTGCCAGTGTCTCCCATTGTTGCAGTTTTTATAATTCAGTCTCCTCTCACTCATGGACTTTCTTATTCCACTAATCCATGTCGTTTTTGGTCTTCCTGTTTTCCGGTGGTATCCATCTCATCACTTTCTTTGGTAATCTATTCTCTGCCATTCTTTGCACATGTCCATATCATACCAACTGTTTCCTTCTATATATTGCGTGGCATTCTAATTTATTTCCATATTCCCCCTTATCATCAAATTGGGTACCCTCTCTCTCTCCTGAAGTTCTTGATGCTTTCGCAGTTTCTTTATGATTTCGTGGTTTTCTAGCTTCAAATCAGTGGTCCCTCCACCAACACACAAGTATTGTGTTTTAGATACATTCATCTAGAGACCACATTTTCCATACTCTTCTTGAAGCTTTCTAGCCATATATTCTAAATCTCCTTTATCATTCGCAAATATTACTTGGTAATCGGCTAATTGAAGAGTGTATATGCAAGTATCTCCATCAATTTCTGTACCCATACCCTGGCATTTTCTCTTTCACAGTGACAATGCTTTCGCTATATGCAGATTTGGAAATTCAAATCTGAAACATACGACATACAATGCATCAGACATAGAATTCTTCCGTCTAGTTGCACAGATGAATAGTCGAGATAGTCACGTGCTGTAACTGAATGAATTCCGTTGACTTATTGCAATAACCTGGTCTTGTCTCTCTCTTTTCGCAGTATGGTAGGGAACAGGGTTCAGAACTTATTCTAAAACGATTGAAACAAGTTCGAAACCGTTCAAAAATAAGTTCGGTACTAGCTCGGGACTGAATAGAAACCGATGTGTTCCATTTGCACATTTCAAGCGGTGAAACTTTTTTTATCAAACAACTAGATAAGCATGGCTGTCGCTGTGCATTTCAAATGAAAACTGATTCACCCAGGCATTTCCCGAAAAAAATCAACTTTCGGAAGCTGACTGCTTATGGAGCAGTTGAAAGGTTCTCAGAAGTATTGTAGTGATCCTTACAGAGTTCAAAAGTAATTCTAAAACGATTGGAACAAGTTCAAAAATCAGTTCGGTACTAGTTCGGGACTGAATCGAAACCGATGTTTTCCATTTGCACATTTCAAGTGGTGAAACTTTTTTATCAAACAACTAGATTAGCATGGATGTCGCCCACCACACCACCATTCTTTTCACTCATTAAAAAAAAACAATACGCCCCAATGAGCAAACACAGCCACCATGATACACAATAAATTCCATTCTCGTATCGCGCCATATTTCCTATAGATATCAAGAACATTTGCATTTCTATCGTGGTCCCATTCGACTCTAACAACGTTGAAGTGGTCATATAACTGTTGCCATCAATTTTCAAACGAACGAAAATATAGATTGAAGCACTAACCTATTGAATTTATTGGACCCATTGGATTTCACTCTTTTTTCGCCTCTACTCTACCGAAATTAAATTGAAAACTATTCAGGTTCGACGCTGTGTAGATAATTTCGGTATTTAGCGCTCTTGGTGTAATTGAAAATTGCGAAAACACTACATGGAGCTGTGAAGGGCTTGACTCGGGCTGCGAACAGGAGAAACAATCAATGTTTGTTCGCTTGTGGCAGTGGAGGAACGAGAACGACAATGTTTTTTATTGGAATGAAAGAGTTTGAATGATTTTATGACATGATATGTCTATAGCAGCTATTGTTACTTAGAGGAGTTAATATATGCTTATCGCTTTTTATAATATACAGGTACGGAAATTCACATCTGAAACATACGGTATACAATGCATCAGACAGTTCATTGCAATCAAGGGATGTTCTTTTGCAAGTAGATTTGCAATTGCACTCCTTATCTCCTTCATTGAACTTTACTCAATTAGTTCAGAACTAGTTCCGACCGGTACTTTACTAGTTTTGTACCAGTTCCAAACTAGTTCCAACAACTTCCTACCAATTTTTGGACCAGTTATGAATTATAAAACTTTCCAAGCTGAACTCATGTCACGATCATCTTCTCGGTCGTTTCGGGCACACCAATTAAAACGATCCATCCACACAGTCGAACAAATCCACATCCTAGCGTTTCGAATTAGTGAAGAAACGAATCCGCCGTTCTGACGAAACGAGAAAAAAGGGGATCGTAAAATTCTACTGAGTGAGAACGCCATCATAAAATTCGCGGGATGAACTCGGCGAGCATCTGCGAAAGAACGATTACAGCGAAATTTAGCATACGTCTGCCGATTTACGACTTCAATTACAACCTTCTAACTGCTCTCGCTAGGTAGAATAGACTCTGAGGCTAAATTGCCGTGAGAGTATTAATGTCAATGAGTTTCTGCCGTAGACAAAAATCCTAAGTGGGACAAGGGCGTTCTACGTTGCTTCTTTCTGTCTATTTCAATAGATTTTTCGTTGCTGACCTTAGATTCTGAATTAGTCTCCGTTTTTAGTTTCGCCATTGAGGATTTCGCAGCCTTTCCTACGAAAAAGTAGCGATGATTAATAATATGCCAGATACAGTATGTTGCAACAGGCCTCTTCGAATAACGCGCTTTTAAATCATTATTAATATCTCATTTTTGAACGCTTGTTCTGTGGGTCGAAAATGGTTATTGAGATCTTAAAGTTTATTTATGGATTACTTGCTTTTACCCGCAATTTCGTCCGTATAAGTTTTTTTGTTTTCTCTCGTCTGTAAGTCTCCCTGCAACAATGTCCCACTATCGTGTTCCAGTCCTCAACTTCACATCAAATTTGTTCAAAAGTAACCTAAGCTACATAATGGATAGCTCCGAACGTTTCCTTAGTAAATATAAAAGTAAATAATGTAAATCGGTTTTAAAATACTACTAACTACCTACCTGCCAACCCCCGATGTTAGACAGTGTGACATCCGCAACATCTCTGCGTAGGAAGTACTAAATTATGGCGCCTACCGACCCTCTAAGTTAGAAAGTGATCAAATACTAACTTGAAGTCTTAGTAACTCTCAGTTTAAAAAAAAACATCAAAATCATTTCAGTAGCTATGGCGTCATGCGCTTCTTGACACGATCACGCTAGATTTCCGCGGGAATGAGGGATTTTCCCGCCGTAAAAAGTAAGCCTGTGTCCGTGCCTAGGATCTTATCTTTATATTAACCAAGTCTTATAAAAATCAGTTCAGACGTTAAGGTGTGAATGAGGTAAACTTTTAAAACAACGATTAAAAATCACTAACTTAATTAGTTTTCTGCCTACTGCCTACGCCTTAGTACGATAGCATGAATATTAATAGCCCATATCATTTTCTAGGTTACTATCTATCACCTAACTAAATTTCAGCATAATCCGTTCAGCCGTTTAGGTAAGTAACGATGACGTGATCATTTTTGATCTTATATCCGTTTTTAGGTAACCATCTATTACCTAACTAAATTTCATCAAAACCTGTTCAGCCGTCTAGACGTGAAAGAGCAAAAGTCCCAACAAAAAACGACTAAAAATCACTAACTCAATTTAGTTATCTGCCTATGCCTACCCCCTAAGAACGATGTCGTGCTATTTATAGCCTATGACCATTTCTAGGTATCATCTATCACCATACCAAATTTCATCAAAATCCGTTCAGCCGTTTAGTAGTGAAAGAGTAACAGACAGACAAACGTTACTTTCGCATTTATAATATTAGTATGGATTTTCTAAACGAGATATCCGATGGAATCGAAATTTCGTATTCAGCTTCGGAAACTTGAGTACCCTTTAGGAGAGATCCTTGAAATAGAAAAAGAAAAAATATATATATAGCTACTTTTCAAGTTTTAAGTTGTGCCCCTAAGAAGTAATCGTGTTCACGATCGGCCGTTGTTTTTAATATGAATACGAGGGCAAAAACTACTGGCTTCACGTCTAGACATTTCTAGAATTCTTTATGAACCTGAATTCAGTTTTACCTCAGATCATGTTATGTGATGCCCTACGTACTATCTCAGATGCATCTAGGATTGTGTTCATTTGTTTGAGTTAAAAAAAAACTCAGACTTGTTTATGGTGAATAGACAATCTTCTAATGAAATACGGCTCACCATTGAAGTATACTCTTAAGTCATTAACTATAAATTATGAGTTTTTTTCAATATAACCATAATCTGTCAGAACAACCGAATCTCACTTTGCTTTAATTTCAGTTCTGATTTTAGAGCCAAGCCCAGAATGCCAACAGTTGCAGGAAGAAGAACATACACCGAAGACGAACTACAGGCTGCCCTCCGAGATATACAATCCGGTAAATTGGGAACTCGAAGAGCAGCGGTCATATACGGCATTCCCAGATCCACCCTGCGCAACAAAGTATACAAGTTGGCGCTGGAAAGAGAACGGGAAAGCCACCTTAACAACTCTTCCGTACTGAAAATAGACGAGGACGAAGTTATAGACGACGACAAAGAGCTCTCTGGAGCCGAAGAAGAGAAGGAAATAGAGAAAACGTTGAAAAGCCCGATTCTGACCCTCGCCGACGTCATGAGATTGAGAAACATGGAGCCTGAGGTGCTCAAATCGATCTTATTGCAGAGGAATGCAGAAGGCACGGAAGCTTGGCCTAACGCGGAACAGAACGAATTTGGAGCGTACATTCAGAATCTGATTCTGTCCACGCAGAAGCCACTCGAAGGCAGCGTGCTGAGCCCTGTTGATTTCTTCAAGAGGATGATGCCCGAGCATCATAAAGTGAACGGTGATAGTGACAGACTTTTGAAACCGAACGCAGCAGACTCGGTCATCACGAAAACTGAGAGGGCTAGATCAGAACGGACATGGATACAGAATCTGAGTCTTCATCAAATGTTATACTTAAGATTCCGTCCTTCAAACCGAGTAAAAACGGTTCGGACCTGTTGTTTCGTGGTATCGAGGGTACGATAGCATCTCCGCCGGTAACAACAAGCGAATCGAGTTCACCTCCCATCATTCAAATAAAGTATCGATAAAAGACGTGAAGGATGTTATAGCTCAAAGTATTAGCCAAAAGTTCCAGCAGCCTGTGTCAGAGCCAGTAACAAGGCCGATGATGGAATTCAAGAGTAGCAGCTTTACGCCACCCTAGGTTCTAGTATATCTGTGATTAAAACGAATCCGCAAGAGGTCAACAGATTGTTTCTCAGCAACCGCCTCCAGTGAAACCTCAGCAACAGAACTCGTCCGGGCAGCCAACAGGTGGCAAGGGTACGAGGCCCAAACGTGGTAAATATAGGAATTACGACAGAGACAGTTTGGTTGAAAGCAGTTCGAGCTGTTCAGCGTGGAGAAATGTCGGTTCACAGAGCTGGCAGTTACTACGGAGTACCTCATTCTACTTTGGAAATTAAGTGAAAGAACGGCATCTTATGAGACCAAGAAAAGGGATCCAAAACCGAATCCTGTCGATGAAAAGATAGCAAGTTTGAAACAGAACGATTTGCGTAACGCCCAAGATAAAATGAAGCCGGTAGTCATGAAACCTCCTCAGAAATTTCCCCCTACCTCCCTAACGGCATGAAACTGCCAATGTTCGAATCCGGTATGTCTCCCTTGCCTTATAATGCTCCCCTTTTCCATTCTGGCCTCATCCAGGGTTTCACCACATTCCCATAGAGTACGCTAGAAACGCTTCGCCTTCATTCCCAACCACACACGAGCTCTTCGCTTCTCAGATGATGCAGAAGCTCCAGGAAGAAACCTCAAGGTCCTTAAGCAGCAATTCGCAGGCAGAACTCGACCCCTCAGGAACGCCTACTTTGGCAAAAAGCGCGAGGCAGATGGCAGAGTCCCTTCTTGATGGTTCTGGATCTAATGGTTCCTTTTTGGACGGAATTATCAGGTCCAGTCTGGAATCTGGGGTGCCTTGTGGGGATGATAAGGTTATTAAGGAGGAGAAGAACGTCGCCCCTGAGAATATGTCAAACAAGGCTCTTCTGGATCAACTGTGCAGGAATAGCAGATTGACTCCTCTGTCCAAGCTTCCCACTGGAGATGCCAGCTCTGGAGATGAATCTTACAGGAAGGGGAACACGAGTCCTTTGAACTTTGCAGGTTAGTTTTCTCTACTTCAATGAATAGTTTTTTTTTAATCGGGTTTCATGTTTGCACTGTTTTTGTTATCCTTATTTCTGACATCAGATTTTTCAATGAAAATCTTAGCTAATTACATACACTTGAGAGGAAATTTTCAATAAGGATATCCAATACATGAGGGGTGATAAAAAGTCTAATTTTGGCTTTCAATGTTTCGATGGTTGCGTGCTCTTCACAAAAACTTGTGACTTCAGATAACCTCACATCCAAAATTCTAATAGTGTTAGATCGCAAGACCATGAAGGTCAATAAATTCTGTCATCAAATCGGGCAATGATACGACAAGCAGCTACAAACTCTTGCAAAATCGTCCATGTTTCAATGTTGTTGAGTCAGTAATGAGTCTACTTTTGATCTGTCATAATCATGTGACATTAGACATCTTCGGAAACTTACTCAGGGTTATTAACTCGATTCATTGGGTCACTTGACGGATCTACTCGGATCGCGGACCCGGGTTCTAAGTTTACGAAACACATCAGAAGAAATAGAGAATTTATTTTTCAGTTCAATTTTATTTACTGATTGTCTCTAGCTTTGCTTGGATTAATTGGCTTCTGTAAATCTTGTGATGTGCCTCGCACGTTCAATATTATCTTCGAGTATCCATGTTAAAAAAGGCTTTGGCTTTAACGCAGAAAGATCTGCATACAAAGTTACAAAAAGATTTTAACATTATTTTCTCGGCTCATGGAACCACACAATGATAAGAAAAGAAAATTGAACTGCAGTGCGCATGCGGTGACTCTACGACCCTGCTCTCGTCTAGGGTTACGATAGTTCAACCTGAGTCAGTGATCGAGTTAATAGCACTGTACTTTCCGAAGTTAGGGATCGAGTTAACCCTAGTAGTATCCGAAAAAACCTATTATTGGCCCTTTCTATTTGAAGCTGCATCACTTCCAAACTGATGCAAAATCAGTTGATGCGTGTTCTATTTGACAATGTTGTAATTTGACTCATGCGCATCACTTCCAACTGATCACTTTAGTTCATCATAACAATACATAACTTAACATTTGGTAAAAGTTTACAATTTACTTCTGAACATAACAGAAAGTGACTTATTGTCCTCGCTTTTCATTGCTAATAATGAATAATTCATATTACTTTTAGAATTTCTTCCGAACTATCGTCGATATTCCTATTTGGTACTCTGATTTCAAACATCATCATTTTGTTGATTGGCACCCGAAAAAGGCATGTTCTATTTGTCAAATCACTGCACTCCAAACCGAAGTGATTTCGGAAATTATTCAGTCAAATAGAAAGCTAGGTTAGATATGCCATTCAAACATGGCGCGCAATTCGAATCGTGCTCTCTTATTGAAACACCTTTATCATACAATAGTTTAAAGCAGTTATTTTCCGACTATTGCCATTGTTTATGTTTAGAGATATGTTAATGTTTATGGGTTATGTTTATGTTTATAGGTACTACCGTAAAAGAAGAAAAGATGGACGATTCTCCGCCACAATACGAAAGGGAAAACTCAGATGTACATACGATAGAACTGTCAAACGACTCCCATGAGTCAGTCGACAAGAAACCACAATTTAACCAGTTGCAAACTGAAGCAACTGCCAGCCAACCAGTCAAGCCTCCGGGAAGGATATACTTGAAGCAGGATCTGGTGAACCCGGATAATCTGAAACCAGAAATGCTGGTTCGCTTCATCCCCGACATGGATAGAAACGGGATCTGCGAAAATCCCGACAGTGCCTCAGAAAACGAAGCACCACAAGACTGACGTTTAAATATTATAAATGAAAGATTTTTATACTGACACACGAGTACTATAGAATTTTGTTATGGAGCTCTGGATGTAGATTTGCTTGGTAGGATCTATCTGCGAGTTCGTCGAAATTTGAAAACATACTGTACGTGAATTACGTAGTATCTATTTTATGAATTCGTGGACATTTCAACTTAATGGTATGTATGAACTACGTAAATTACTTTTTGGGGTTGAAATGTTTAAAAGTACTGGTGAGTTAGTTCACTGTCTGGCTTGGTTTCAGAAATTATGGCTACAAAAGTTGAGATCGAACAAACTTCATTTTCTTGCCATCAGAGGGTGCTGTGCAAAAATATCTGAAAGCACAAAGTCTTTCTATTTGAAGCCGCATTACTTCCAAACTGATGTGAAATCAGTTGATGCTCGTTCTATTTGACAATGTTGTGATTTTGAACTGATGCGCATCACTTCCAACTGATGTTGCTTTCTGACAAATCAGTTTAATTTCACAATCACTTCAAATCATCATAACAATAACATAACCTAACATTTTGGTGAAAGTTTACAACTTACTTCTAAACATAACAGAAAGTGTGAATTATTATGCTCGGTTTTCATTCCTAGTAATGAATAATTCATTTTACTTTTAGAATTTCCTTCCTAACTATCGTCGATGGTACTCTGATTTCAAACCTTATCGTTTTGTTGATTGTCGCCCGAAAGGCATGTTCTATTTGTCAAAATCACTTCACTTCCAACTGAATATATAAATTTACTTCTAAACATAACAGAAAGTGAATTATTTATGCTCGGTTTTCATTCCTAATAATGAATAATTCATATTACTTTTAGAATTTCCTTCCTAACTATCCTCGATGGTACTCTGTTTTCAAACCATTTCGTTTCATTGATTGTCACACCGAAAAAGGCATGTTCTATTTGTCAAAATCACTTCACTTCCAACTGAAGTGATTTCGGAAATTATTCAGGCAAATAGAAAGCTAGGATTTTTTCTAATTCAACCTAAAAACTATCATTCGGCATGAAAACGATGTGAGCGACATAAGAAATGTAGCGGTGATAAAATGAAGTTTGCTCCATCGCATTTAAATCGGGCAATATCTCAGTTAGATTATTGCTTGATTTTTCATTATCTCAAGCCAGATCTTACAGTTTTTTTCACTACAGGTGATCTCACCATTATTTTCAAATATATCATTTGGAATTAAATCAGGAATTGAGCATAAATGTGATCTGTTATAGTTGAACAGTTTACCTATAACGATTTCAAAACATTAAGATCTCTTGGCGAACTTATTTGATTTCCATAAGAAGAAAAGTCTTCGTAGTCTCTCAAAATCAAAAATCTGTTATCAACACTTGACTTGATGCTCACTTCCTGACGAACAGCAATCAACCAAACAAAATTGAAGAAAAAACCAACTCGAATAAACGCTAATAAAATACAATTTGAAGACACAAAAGCGTATATAAATATATTTTGAATACAAAATAAGTAACCAAAAATATGGTGAATTCTCATACCAGATTGAAATTAGAAATAGATCCTTCCAAGCTTTCAACATTCGAAAAATCAAGGAGTACTTCTTAAATCTGAAAGATTTAATCAGTGGTTGTATCATAAATTAACCTTGATGACGGTGATTGTTGATAATTCTTTGTTTTATTCTAAATCATATATTTTAAATTTTATTCTAGACTAAGATTATCATGAGCATCAAAGCAGAAGTATTCATCTAAGTGTTTTTTGACTTTGATATATGCCCTCATATCATCCAAAAACAACAATACTACAACAAAATCAAATATTCACCGAGAGAAACGGCAAAAAGGGGTTAGTGGACAAAAAAAATATACGTATAAAGATATTAAAAGCTCAAATAGCAAAGAGTGAATGTGAAATTTGATTTTGATGTAACGCCACTGTTCATGTTCGATGTGTAAATGGAATGTTCCAAATTGTATCATCAATGTAATATTTATGTGTCTTTTGTCGCATATGGTACCTCAGAAGTCATTCTGTTCATATTTTCGAAATGCTGCTCTGATGGTTAATATTAATATATAATATATATTATATCGAAAGAAAGAAGCATGGTGAGATCAGAAAATTGCAAATTATATCTATCTGTGATTTATTCAAAATTTTTGATGTATATTTTATCTAAAGTATCTTAAAACTAAAAGAAAATTTAAGAACTAGAAATAGTGAATTGATATAAATTAACTCGTCGGTTAACTGTACGTACTTTGATATTTGCGTGCAGTTTTCTCGCGATCTTTTCTTGTTTTCATATGAAATGAAGTGCAATTAGCTGGTATATATACATTATATATATTTACATCAATATTACGTAGAATAAGATATATTGAATATATTATATATTTGAAAAATGGAAGCTATTTTGTTCGAGAGATAAAGATTGACTCCTAGTAGAGTTTAAAATGCTTCAGATCCCTTTCAACAACCGTCAAACAACACAATCAACCACTTACCAATCGATACGACAGTTAAAAATGGCCGACAGCCAGAAACTGAAACATCCACCCATTTTTTAACCCTTTCAAGGTACAGTATGTTTGGAAGCTGTATCATGATTTTACTTGCAAGACAGCTCTAATCTTTCCA
This sequence comes from Propylea japonica, assembly GCA_013421045.1. Lineage (NCBI taxonomy): Eukaryota > Metazoa > Arthropoda > Insecta > Coleoptera > Coccinellidae > Propylea > Propylea japonica. The sequence continues at coordinate 25,138,843 of CM024245.1, forward strand.
GATATTTCTAGTGCAGTTCGTCTAAAACTTTGATAATTCACGCAGGCTGAACAGCTTCTAAACTTTCAAAACAATTTTATTCGTTTTAAATTTCAGTAAAATCGAAACCATTTTACTGAACAAACATAAAACTATTCGCAGATGCACCTCAGTTATGGGTGAGATGTTAACAAGCTGCTACTGAGCGAATTGAGTAGCTGATTGTAAATTCGCTCAGTGTAATCGTGTTCAAAAGTCAACAATCTGATTGTAAAAAAGCTGTGACTAAAGTTGAAAGCTGCGACTAAAGTTGAAAACTGCGACTAAAGTTTCGGCATGCAAACAAGCCGTTTTTGATCACAGTTGCTACTGAACTATGTGAGTCTCATCTACTCTGTGGTTCCTGGTTCTTAAATTTGAAAACGTATTTGACATTTATATTAGATCCTTGACCACTATACAAAACATAAACCTCACGTGAATCGTTAGATTGTTGGCTACTTAGCGAATAGACAGTTTTGTGTGTAATCATCACAATCTCACAAGCTAATTCACTCGCTTCTAAATTTGCTCAGTAGCAGCTTGTAGCGTATCCTAATGTTATCGACCCATTAGTAAAAAAATTATTAAGACAAGGTATCTCGCTTGTTGTGCACTTCGATAAAACTTAACTACTTGAGTTGTCATTACAGTTATGTTACAGCTTCCAAAAAATTGTATGATAGTGAGTTATTTATAGAATTTCGTTAGAAAAAAGATGTTTTATCTCGGTTTTTCGTTGTCGGTCTTCAAACCAAACCAGAATCAACAGGACAAATTTAAGTTGGACCAATAATGCAGTTTAATAATTGTATATAAATGGTATGCTTTTCATACATATCGTTTGACTGTCTCTGCGATTTCTAGCAAATCTCCGAGTCCTATTGCAGATAGATAGTTGTAAATCTTATAGAAAATCAAAATGAGAGATTCCGAAAAAATCGGGGAGACAGTCAAAATCAAAAACATTCCAACCATTTACGTGCCAGATTTTTTATTCGCAACATTTAAATGTTGTAAAAGAAAATTGATTAAATAGATGTGATCTCGAATGGTCGATCAAGACCAAATATAGATCATTGGAATGCATTTTAAAAAAATGTGATGTTATTTTGAAGCTGTGGCTTCCTGTTCTCTAGTTGTAAGGTTCAAAACAACACTGTATTTTTAAATGTTTGTGTGTCACTTTTGCGCTTGATACAAGTCCACTGTAGTATATTTTTCCACGAGTTGAAAACAAATTCCGCTGTAACTCCATTTAGGGGTAGAACCCTGATGATCGGAGCCTCTTCAAGCGTTTTTACGCTGTTTCAACCCCCAGTGATAGATTTATTAAAGATTCCCGCTCGGGACTCTGGAAGGATTTGTTTTCCACAAAGTTAAGGTGTTAACAAAATATTCTGTGAAGGATTCTTATACGCGTTATGAGAGTGAATCACTGAGATGTGCAATTCTTTCGTAGTGTTAACTCATCGTTTTTAATTGTTTATTGAAGTGATATTTTCGTAAAGACATGGTTATAAGTTATTGAACTCTTATTCTTCACATAATCTCGCGGTCCAAATGCAACCCTCAACAGTGTATAAAACGTAACTTTTAAAACGTATACGCATCGTAATTTTAAGTACGTAAAATATTTCTCTCTATCTTCAAACTATAATTTCATCAAAAAATATAAACCGTGTACCGCATGGCTTGATGTGCAAATTGATTAAACAACAAAATAAGTTTATGGCAACGGTTTCGAAATATGGGAAACTTAACCATTAAACGTCTGTATATTTTTTAAATGATGTGGTTTATTCGAATGAGAATTCTTCCATTGATCACAAAAGATTTTTTTGAATTACTACCAATACATTTCATGTATACTCTTTCAAATTAACAATTTAATTTATAAATGATGATTCCGTTGTGTTATCCGAAAACAGAAGACATAACTGAAAGCTAAAAATCAATAAAGTCTAAATATACAAATTGAAATTAATAATGCACATCATAGTTGAATATACAGACAAAATATTGGAAAAATCTCCATTCTTTGGTTCAGTCATCATCATAGTGACGTTTATCAAAATTATAGCGCATTAATTGAAAGTTTTTAAATTTTGTCATTTCAACCCAGCTGCACGATGTTATATTGGTTCAAATGCATTTGAAAATGTTTTTGATTTTAAAAGACGAGATTCGAAAATGTATACGTTAAAGGGAACAATCATAATTGAATGATCAGTTCAATACAGATAAAAGAGATAATAGGATTGGAAAATAGCGTATATTTGAACAAAACTAAATTACGTATTTTTGCACTGAAGTCAGTATTTGTTCAGAATATAATTTAAAAGTCTTGTTAGAGCTTAGATTATCATTCCACCAAGTTTTTCACATTGATAAGACTTCTTTCTATAGTTTATATTCCCCAATATTTTTTTACATGAATACATAATTTTGATCAGTTTTATATATAAATAAACATATTTGTTAATTATTTTTTAATTTCAGTTTAAACGATGTAAACTTAAGTTGCTTAGAATTGTATATATAGTATTTCATTAAGTGTACACATTATTTTTGGTGTGCCTGCTAAAGTTATAACTTTGAAGAATGGTTTATTTTTATTCGTTAACGTTTTCTGCAAACATAATAAACAATAGCTACAATTTGCCCACATTTAATCACACTGATGAAGAGATCTAAATTTTATTGTTGCGTTTATAACTTTTGTTTCCTCGTAATTTTCATGGTGCATTTTTTTGTTGATTCTGTTTTTATGTATATATTTCTTAATTCTTTTATTTCTGAATTTCAGCAGAATTTTCTACTCAAAAATGTCTGACTTGCTAGCAGCTCCATTTCAATTTCACCAGACAACTTTCAGTATATCTGTATTCTTTTGTTCAATAATTATATTTTTAAGTTGTCTTTTTCGACTCTTAAAACTTTGTCTTGCGAAATTGGAAACAGGTATTCTGCAGCATATCAGTTTTTTCCTACAGAATTTTTTCTAAGATGCACATAGATATGAGTTGTGAATATTTGTATCCTGAATTTCCATCTATTTTGGATTCAGAAATTTGGGAAACAATCAATGATTTTCTTTCAAATGAGGTAATTGCAGCAAATTAAGCTTATTTTAATAAGGTCCACATATGAAAAGGCCTACTGAAATGAAAAATATATAGGTTTCAACAAATAAACTGCTTAAAACATCCTATGATAGAACTAGAAACACTCACAAGAGAAGATCAGTTCTCGTCTTAAAATATACAATTATTTATCATGTTATCGAATTGAGTAGACCTTATTTGGCGCATTTACCTCATCACAACCATTTTTCGCATTATTTTGATGAAAAAAACAACTTATTCAACAATTTTTGTTTTTTTGTGCACCAAAATCGACTACAGCATTAAAAACTGAGCTTTACAATAAACGCAAGTAGATTTTTCACTGAGTACCTAACTACTCAAAATAGTTGATAGTTCTTAAAGACGTCTGATGACACATGCAGTACAAGAGGTTAGATTTAAACACTATATTAGGATTTGTAAAGTTGACACTAATTCCTGGTGATGGCACTTAGGTTTTACTAACTAGTTATTAGCATACTGTAGGTTTTTGAATATAGGCCTGTGAGCAATACTCTTCATCAGTGCGGTCGCAAACAGTTCAAACTAAAACCGGTATTAGTTCAGTATTTATTTCTACAAAACAGATCAGTCTTCAAAATCTGCATGTTGGAGTAGAACGATGAATTTTATCGAAACTCCTCAGGTTTTATGGTAAATACAATTCACCAGAATGGTCACGAAGGTTGCATAATTATCAAAAAAAAAGAATTATACAAGTATTATACCTATCCAAGCATTACACCAATTTGATTTTCTAGCATTTATTTTCTATTTCTCATCTGATAATTATGAAAGTACTATTCGTATTAATATGGTGAATAAAACTGCCAAGTTTCGTTAAAATATATTGTTTCAATCCAACATTCAAGATGGATTTTATTCAAACATTCTACTTAAATTTTTAATGTTGAGTTCTAATGTACTCTGTGATGCTTAGTCAACAAAATGTACATTTTCCTTTCTGCCTTATTTCTGTAGTATGAATTATGTTGAAAAGTTTTTATTGGAGCCTAATTGTTGTACTTAAAAAATTTATTAGGAGATATGAAATTAAAATTGCGATTCAAAGCTTTTTATATGCACTATCTATTCGATAGCATAACATCAGAAAATGTGAATTCTGGATAGTTTTTAACTTTTTCAAAATAATCAAAATTAAGGTAAAATCAACAGAAACATGTTAGCATGAAAGACTGATAGAAACGATGGAAATTAGTTCAGTTGTTAGAAAAATAAGTGAGATGAAAGAACCGATAAAATCTGGGACCAAAACGCCATATCGGATTATTCAAAATCAAAATATCAAAAAAGCTCCAAGAATTTCACCTTAAATTATATTTTCTAATTAGCAGAATGCGCTGTGCAAATTATTTTCGAAAATGAATGTTATAGAAAAAATTATTTCTGAAAGTTCCATTATTTGACAATATGTTAGGAATAAAAATTAATGTAAGTGTTGCTTAATTCCTGTATTATTTTTTTGTTGAAATGAAATGTAACTATAAAAAATGCCTTTTTTAGCATGAGGAATCTATTATATCAATTTGTTGTATTTGCATCATTATGGAAGAAAACTAGATTCGAAAATTCTTTACCTAAATCTGGTTCATCTTGCTCGAAATACAACGTACTCCTGTTCGTGAATATCTGTGACTTGTAAATCATGTTTTATTATGAAAAGTTAGATGTTTGAACAATTATTGCTTTGTGGGAAATTGTTATTTTCAGAAAATATTTTAAATCCACAAAAATACAAAAAAACCATACACATTGTATATTTATAATGTAATTCTGAAATATACCAGTATTATTATACTGCGAAATTTAAAAATGTTCCTTTTGGTTTTATTTCTTGATGTGGCAATGACTTTCCTCCCCAAATTTGAAATATTCTTTTAAACAAATAATAACCAAGAAATTTATTTGATTTTAGACTAATAACGAACTCATTTGATGATAACCAAATCGATTTTAATATCATTGGTGTCAAAATTATTTGGAAAATACACATAAGGATAGAATCTACTGATTAATATTTCACCGTAGATATAATATGGATTGTACTTCCACACAAGGGAAAAAAATAGTTTTCATGAAACTGCATACGGCTAACAGTTGAATAACATATTTGTGTAAGAAGCAATTCATTCGCTACCGTTTAAATAATCGTACCATTGTTTAAGGAGAAGATTAGTTAGTTACTCGCCCTGCTAAAGGCTTGGATGTGCGTATGTGGCGGTACCTATTAGAATTATGTAGCAAACTCTGAATTTTTAGGGTCCATCCTAATACGCCCTCTTGGCGGATACTTGAATAATTACTTATCGGTAAAGAGGTTTCTACTTCTGCTATGAAACTATATTTTTATGACGTGAAGTTGAAGAATCGAAACTGAGTAAATTCCAACACATGTTCGTCGATGAATAGAGTAAGGGTTCCAGTTGGGAATTTTATTACTTTGATAATTACAGGGTCTGTTTATGTTATGCGATTCTAGTTTTTCTATTCTAAGGTAGTGAAGGAATAAGTTTGAAATTTGAATCGTATTTGAAGGCAAAATATGAAATAGAAAAAATTGAATTTCAGAATAATTTTGGTTTTTGCTAAATAAACGTGTTTTAAATGAATCGCAAAATGTGAATTTATTTGGTTAGACTTTATTTTGAACAAGTTTTTTTTGATAGCCATGAATTCTTCTTCAAAACAAATGCGACGAATAATTAGTACCAACGTGAGGTCTTGGGACTCACGAAAACTATGATAAAAACATTACCTTTAAAAAGTTATCGCAGCGAAATTGAGGCGTTTTCCTCATTATTGAATTATTTCGGTTTCAGAAATACGACTGAAGTTTCGAAATACTGACAATACTGAAATGTATTATTATTGGCAATATATTTCTAATCAATGTCATTGGAAAAAAGAAAAAATATGCTTTGTTTTTCTTGTGTTGAATTCTTGAATCAAACTCGACTTTGGCGGCAATAAATCGTATCCCTGATGACGATACGTGGTCAATCCGATTGAAGTGAATTTCATTATTTCAAAAAATCACATTGTGTAAACCATAGAAAATTCATTGAAATTCGAAAAAAAATTGCTATATTTCCAAAACAGATATCCGTTTCAAGTGAAATTTATTTGTGTATGAACATTGATATTACTGAAGGTTCATTCAAATTTCAAGAGGTTTGCATCATCCGACCCATAGATTTGGTTTTTTAATTGTCAATTTTTACATATTCCAGTTTTTAATAATTCCCAGAATATTATTTCGATCGTGGTGAGATTCAGCATTTATACAGGGTGTCCCATTACTCGACGTCAACCCGGAACCGGGTGAAAAGGCAAGTAATGCTGGTTATCAGAAAAATATAAAAAAAAATCTAAGTTGCATGATTCTAAAATAATGCGCATTTAAAAAAACACGCAAAATTCCACACCCTGTGACAGTCTTTTCGCTCCTGTTGCCACAAATATCACTTTTTCCAACTTTTTTCTTTGCTGTGTAACCTTGAATAATGCTTGTCTAAACTGTAATCAAAATTTTGATACCAGCTGATCTAGGTTTTATAAAAATAGGGCTTACTTCTCAGAAAAAAAATTCGAAATAAACAATTGCCTAGTTTCAACTGACTGTACTGAAAAAAAATGTACTACGTAGGTTTGGCATATTTTTTCAAAGTTGGCGCATTTAGTGAGGATTCCAAAATGGTATAATACTTGTTTAATTGCAGCTGCCGTAGTTCAAATTTATTTTCGATTGCCTTTGAATACACTTTTTCGTTAACTGCTTCCCAGTAATAGAGTCCAATGGGTTCAAGTCCGGTGAACGGGCCGGCCACGAGATTGGACCAAAAAAACCCGAGATTGGACGAGAAAAAATGTTACCAGAAAAAAAAATTCTCAGAGAAAATTTCTCAGGAAAAATTTTTCTGGAAAATTATTTTCTCTGCAAATTTTTTTTTCTGGTAACATTTTTTCCCGGAAGATGGATCGGACGTTCTGGTCCAATCTCGTGGCCGGCCCGTTCACCGGACTTGAACCCATTGGACTCTATTACTGGGAAGCAGTTAACGAAAAAGTGTATTCAAAGGCAATCGAAAATAAATTTGAACTACGGCAGCTGCAATTAAACAAGTATTATACCATTTTGGATCCTCACTAAATGCACCAACTTTTGAAAAAACATGCCAACCTACGTAGTACATTTTTTTTCAATACAGTCAGTCAGTTGAAACTAGGCAATTGTTTATTTCGATTTTTTTTTCTGAGAAGTAAGCCCTATTTTTATGAAACCTAGATCAGCTGGTACCAAAATTTTGATTACAGTTTAGACAAGCATTATTCAAGGTTACACAGCAAAGAAAAAAGTTGGAAAAAGTTGATATTTGTGGCAACAGGAGCGAAAAGACTGTCACAGGGTGTGGAATTTTGCGTGTTTTTTAATGCGCATTATTTAAAATCTTGCAACTTAGATTTTTTTTTATATTTTTCTGATAACCAGCATTACTTGCCTTTCACCCGGTTCCGGGTTGACGTTGTCTGAGATTTTGCGGGACGGAAAATTTTGAATGGCCATATTTTATGGAACACCCTGTACGATTTGGCTGGTTAACGAACTTCTCAAGTCTCTAGAACAAACAGAACAGAATTGTATTTGACCTCGGATTCGTCAACACGGAGTAGATCCCTATCGTTTAGGGCCGTTTTCTGCTCAAAATTCGTTAATCAGAGACACCAAACCGAATATTATTATTATTATAAGCCTGTCTATACCTCAACGTGTAAGTGTTTAGTGCAGTTTATGGTCCGGCGGAGTCTTTGGGGACCTCAACTAATTACTTAACTTGGCGCTATCGAGAATGATTAACCATTTTTTTATGACCGGAATCTGATTGTATGGATCTGGACAACGTTTACTTCAACAGACAGCACTACGTGCACACAACCAACTAAACCGTTGATCGAGCTTTACGGAAAAAGCTTGGTGAAAGAGAGGGACTTCCGCCAACAGCCCATTGTCGATTCAATACCTCAAAGACGGAATTCGTGAGGCTATCGAGTACATAGAGTAGCCACACTTTTCGTTTTGTTATGGAAAATTTCATTAAAAAGATATTGTTCTGTGAGCGTGGTCGTGGTGGTCATTTGCATGAAGTTATTTTCCACTATAAATTACGGCATGAAATAAACATCCGATCATTTATTTTCAAAAACTATAATTCTTCTTTGAATATCAGAATGACACCTCTAACCGGAAAACCCTGTATATGCACAGCGAAGTGATTTGAAGCTTATAAGCACTTGTTCATACTGGGAAAATTCATTCATGAATACAAGTTTTGAAATGTTCCTTTTGAAAACACTTTCATTACGTGGCTTTGATTATTGATACAATAATTAATCATTCATTTATTTAATTCAAGAGACTGCATAGGTACCTACAAACAGGATGCCCAAATTTCTTTAGCATAAATATATCAGAATATAAAAATTTCTCAAATCATTCACTTCTTTAATATTTAATTCTTTGCTACTGAGTTAAAAAAATTCCTCTAAAAAAAGCGATCTCACGACGAAATCGAAAATATTTCTAGAAATCCAAGGCCTCAGAGTAATAAAAATTTTTATTACTCTGGACCCTCGGATATTTCATACTACACAGGCATACAAGAGAGAAGTTGTGGGGCAAGATGCAAGACACACGTTGACGTGAAGAAAAATAGCTCGTCACTAGAGGACATCTGTTGTTCACCATACCCAAAATTAATACTCGTCTGAATTTTCAACATTGTTGCACATAGGCAACCCATCATGTTGGTCCTCTTCCGGAGTGGCGCCCTCTAAACGATATTGTCCAAATCCTCCAATGATATTTGAACCGAAGTAACTAACTATCTTCTCCTTAAACAATGATCGTACCTATACGGTATAATCCAAAAATTAAATATATTGTTACACACCACCTATAGAGTAGCAAACACTTATAACATACAGTTTTCCCTAACGCAGGTGCTTCCCCCAGTAACTGTATATCTCTGTAATTCCTAGAGTTCTGTTACCGCCCCATCTAACGATTTAACGTCAAAGCTTCGATTACTGAGGTAACAGTTAACTGTAGGGTTTGCTCTCAAATGTCATATTATTTTGTGAGGTTAAAAACGTAAAAGTTAATTGAAAATTTTATCTTTCACTGGATTTTAAATTACAAGCCTAATTTAAATGATAAATGAACCTGTTAGAGCTTACCTACTATTAAATGATGAAATGATCATCTAACAAGATGAATTCAGTTGGAAGACTACAGGTACTGAAATTATATAAGGATTTATTAAGATATGGTCAACAATTGAAATACAACGGATAAAGAGTAATTTTTCCAAACGAATCAGAAGGAATTCGAAAAAAACCGAAATCTCGAAGCCGAGGAAGAGATCAATTTGAATTTTGAGGTGAGTTATACGGTATCAGACATAGAAAGAAGAGTTCTTCAACGATAGATACTAAATATACGATTTTTTTCAATTCAGAGAGGTCTAACCGTGCTTCTGCGTCAATCAGTGGTTTAACAGAAATGATTGATAAGGCATTTTCTTTTAAAACCAAACAAATTATATCTTTTGTAAAAGATTCAAAGTTATAATAGATTATTCTCGAGTCCTGTTTTGATTGATGACGAGTTAGAAGAAAAATTTGTAAGGGGATCAGGACCTGGAGGCCAGAAAATAATAAAAATCCAGTGCTGTCTGCCTCAAAATATTCCAACAGGTTCTATATTATTTTTTATGAGGATAAACGATAACATAACTTATATGGTTTCTACTTTTTCAGGGATTGTTATCAATGTCATCAAAGCCGTTCACTTGTACAAATAGAAAAAGCTCGATCTCTACTAAACCAGGTTAGATATTAATCAATGGTGAAAATAGCATAGAAAATCAGAAGAAAGCAATAGAGGCTAAAAAACATTCAGAGCGCAGCCGTAGAAGGATAAACTTCGAGAACTCAAGGAAGAATGGAAGAAAAATCAGACAGACAATAAAGACCTTCAATACCTGATTAAATGGATATATTCAAACTTTATTTATAAAAAACATTTGTAAATAAAATAAAGTATTTATAAATTTACACATCATTCTTAAGTAAAAAATCACAAATTTTTGGTTATACAAATATTATATGAAACTAATATACAAAACTTAAATTATTTACATCATTTTGAAAACTTAACACTTAATATCCTAGGTCATCTTCCATATTTCAACAAAAAGATATTTCTCAAATAAATAGTGATATTCAATCCTTTCCATATAAATTTGTGCCACAACCAATTGACATTATTCTTTTATTTAACCAATAAATATTTGATAATCAATTTTGTGATTGATATTCAAAGGATCTTGGGGTTTCAGTCATTTTTCAAGGCATACCCAAACAGCCAACAAGTGATATTTCTGTATTCACGTGCTGAAAAGGTTAGTTGAGTTTCATGCAGAAGCTGGTCTTCGAACACATGTAATGCAAAATAATATCTTCAAAAAACAAGAATTGTTATTCCATTCATGTTAAAGACTGTCTGTATAAGAGCCTTCAGAAAAAATATCAATTTTGATAAGGCACACATATGATATTGACTGGGATGAACCCAAATAGAATGAAATCGTTCCTCAAAAACCGCTGAATTGACATGTATGATATATAGCGAAACGACAACTCGAAACTCACAATTTCTCATGGGCACTTTTGGTTTATGTATATAGATAAGGCAAGATATGAGAACTATTCAAGAAAAATACTTGCTAATAATTTCGTTACAATATACACATATGGTACATTCATCAACTCGTGCACGAATAGAATGTTGAAAAAATATCATCCTCAACCTCTTTCTTCAATTTCTAGACCAGAATTGATCAAATTTCAAACTCCTCCATCGTTTTCGAGAGTCGATTGCTATCTATCCTTCGTCTTTGACTTCTTCGTACAGCGTCTGCACGTCGATATGGTTCGCTTTTCAATTCGAGTAAAATATCTTCTAAGGCCCCATTGTATACTTCGTCCTGTTGAAGAAGCTTTTTCTCTTTGACTAAGCGCGTTTTGTGCTTCAACTCATTTATCAAGGCATCCTGAAAACACCAAATTCATGAAATCACTGATACTTTTTACTCCATTCATCTATAAAAAATGTCAGTAGACTTTTAGCCTATTTGTTTTGAGATATTTCGTGCTCCTGAGTAACTCAAAAGCTCGGAATACGGCTTGCTATTGGCTGCGCACAAGCACTGGTACAGCTCAGGAGCTCGAAACTCTTCAAAACGAATACTATATTTGTGCTAACTCCAGTAAGTTTTTGGATAAGCAGTGTGGTTAGCTAAGAGGTAAATGACCCTAACCTCAATTTTCTCTTTATTATAAACTAACTGTCAACTGTTCACAGCCTGCCAACTTATTTTAAGAGAATGGAGTAGACAACAGTGATAATGAACAATGATTGGTTGAAATGAAGATAGATTGTTAGTATTTAATAAGCTAGTAATTCCAATGATAATTTGGGAAACAAAATTGATGTATCAATATACAAGTGCTTAACTGTTTAACCTATATCTCAGCATTTTTTGTGAATGTGCAATAAACAAAAATGATAATCTGCAAATTTATGCCTTATGTTAAATATTATGTATGTTATGTTATTACACATGTGTGCAAAATAAAGTATGAAAATAGAGACTATTGATGAATTCTTTCTCCATTTCAAGCCAGTTGAATTAGTATATGGATGAGTAAGCAAGAAGCTAACCTAACTAACTGTGAAATGAGTGCCTAGCCAATGTCCAAATACACACCTGCTGTTTCTTCTGGTTGATTTTATTCTTTTTGGCTACATCCTCGTTCGTTTTGTTGTTCGCATTTATTGCTGCTAACTCCAACCTTCTCCTCTGCTCATTTTCTTGATCGGCCACCTACATACATACGAATAGGTAAAATGATAATATAGCTCTACCTAGATGGCTAGTATTTATATTCAAAAGAGTTTTGCTGTTTAAATATCCCACATTATTTATTTATATATCAACCGGATAACCGAATTTTCGAACATTTAAGAAGAAAATTGGAAAAGATTACTATGTATTTTGTTATTACAAACCTTAAAAGCTTTGACGAATCGCACAAGAAGTGGGAAGAATGTGTTAGCATCTGTTGTTCTTGGCGATTCAGCGAAGAATCAACACATTCACGGAAAGCTTCTTGAGCTGCTTTAGCTCTGATTTCAATTTCTTCAATTTCTCTTCAGAATTTGGAGAAAATCTTTAATGACTAGACTCTGGGCCCCTTTGCCTCTCAAATCAGCCTCTTTCCTTACAGAATCCATGCCTTTCTCAATCTTGTAGATCTGATGGATATTTTCCAGAGAAACTGAAAATTCAAAAATATATTAACATGTTTATCTTTTTATGAGAAACCAAAACTTACCAAATGCGGCTTTCTCAATATAATGCAATTCAGAATCGAAATTCAGAAGTTCGGGGGAATTTTTGTCGAATCGTGTTGACAATATAATGTAAAAGGCACATTCTTTTGTCAGTCGTTTTGGGTGTCTAATAGCGAATCCAATGACTGGAGCTTGAAACCGTACGCTGGACCCTCTTACTACTGTTCAAATAATTACCAAAAGCTAAAAATACTTCTAGAACTGATCTCAGCTTCTTGGAATGTTTCACTGAATTTGAAGCAGAGATTATCGCGTGTATTGCTGCAAAATTAAACATATATTCAGAATTATATAATCCTGCAATAGACCAGTCCAAAACAGCTTATCTTCTTTTTCAAGATGGCTGCTGGGAGGTACTGTAAACAATCAGTTAGGTTTTTTTGATGATCTGCTATTTCACGATTGATCACGCAATAAGGAACAAGCTATTGTCAAATCGAAAATAGTGAAAGTAAAGTATACAGATAGAATAATCAAACACTTGCAAAGTAATTAATTAAATCAGTTTGTTTATGCTCAGCTTCCAGCAGCCATATTGAAAAACTGATCTTGACAGATCGTTGGATTGTCCTATGAAAACTTCAACTTACAGGTGTTATAAGATGTATGTTGTCATAAAAGTTCCCTATGTAACTCATAATCGACAATTTCACAGATATTCTTTCAACTTTTGTAAGTTGAAGCAGGAATTTATCTTCCTCTGTTAATAAATTGATATTTTTCTTCTCGTTCATGTAGTCTCTGTAGGCTTTGGTCTCAGGTTCGGTTGGAACCATTCTTTGTAGAAGTTCCACGTTTTCTAATGAAAGTTGCTTCAAGTCTAGCATATTGATTGCATTTATTACCTTTTCTACGGGCATTTCTAGTTTTCTTCGAGATATTGCTGCAAGAAAATTCAATTTGTTTTTGTATTTTGAACTCATGAAAAATCCCAAGTCGAAAGCTTTCTTATGTCTCCGTTAACTTACCAATATTTCTCAGTCTTGTATGTTCCAGCAAGGATACATTCTCAGGTTTCTTGAACTTCTTGCTAGGGAAGGACGTAAGGCCATCAACTTCATTATACCATTGGCTACAAGTCCTGAATGACCAATTTTGAACTTTCTTCAAAGTCATGGAAATCTATATAATTGTGAAGCTTGTCATCGTCTAACTCATTGAAAATTGTGCCCCTAACCTAAAAAAGAAATGTATTGGTCGTGTTATATTATCCCAAAACGCCCGATAATAAAGAATATTCAGAGAACATTCTTCCACATTATATTACAATTTTTCAAAACATGAATTCTTTGAGTATGGAAAATACAGTAGAACCCCGATTATCCGTGCCAGTCGGGACCAAGCCTTCGCCGGATAATCGAAAACACGGATAACCAAAGACCTAGTTTTAATTTTCAACCATTTATTTAGACAGACCTATGTGTCAAACAAACAAAAAAACGTAATACTAGATACATGCAACAAGAAATAACAGTTTTTAATATTTAAAAATAAGGTCTAAACGTACATTGAACAGATCTATACGTCACATTGAAAAATCGCTTGAAAAAATCACCGATTTTTGTTTGTTTTGTGCTTCGTAAATTCTACACTTTATAATCTCCCTCATTTTTTAAGCTTCTAAGCTTGTCAGAATACCGCACGGAGAATCCGCCGCCCGGATAAAGCGCGCACGGATAATCGAGGTTCTACTGTATTCAATATTTCATTACCTGGTTTGGCTTGAGAGCAACCCAGTTAATCGTGGGAAGCTTATATTTAGTTTGTACTTTCCTCTTGATTGTCATCGCTCCATCAGGTGCCTGCATGAAACCAGCTGGAGGAGGTGGAATTGGAGCTGAAGGCATCTTCACAGGGTGGTGGGGGTGGACAGGGAGGTGGGGGAGGCGCCAATACAGGCGCGGGAGGTGGAGGAGGTGGTATTATCACAGATGAGGTTGTTGCAGATTTTTCTTGAGAATTGTCCTTTAAGATGTCGGAGATGCCAGGCACTGAAATAAAATTGGTATTGTACATACTATATAGAATGAATTGAAGGGAGCTGTCTGAGACAACTACGTCAAACGGGAGCTTGTAAACGAGACGCACATGACTATCGGATATAGGAGCCTATCCTGCTTGAGATAATTACGCCAAAAGAGAGCATCTAAACGGTACGCAGTTAGCTACCTTAGGCCTATCACGACAGCTATCGGAGCTAATGCTAGATAGGTATAGGAGCTGACACCCCTTTCTTTTTTAGCTCCGATAGCTATCGCGATAAGTTAGAATTCAGGGTAGATGCCTGGGATAAATTATGCCAAATGAGAACAAATAAACGGGACGCAGTTAGCTTCAGATACCTTAGGCCTACCACGATAGCTATCGGAGCTGACGTTAGATGGGTATAGGAGCACACAGCCCTTTTTTAGCTCTGATAGCTATCGCGTTAATTCAAGGGAGCTGCCTGGGATACGCCAATGATAGCATGACCAGATAGCTTTTGGATAACCTAGGCATATCGTGATAGCTATCGCTTTCGTCAGCTCCGATAGCTATCGCGGTAGAATTCAGGGGAGCTGCTTGAGATAATAACGCAAATGAGAGCATATAAACGGGACGCAATTAGCTACCCCAGGCATATCACAATAGCTATCGGAGCTGACGCTAGATAGGTGAAGGAGCTGACACCCGTATCTTTTTTAGCTCCGATAGCTATCGCGATGAGTTCGAATTCAGGGGAGCTTCTTGAGATAATTACGCCAAATGAGAGCATATAAACGGGGCGCAATTAGATGCCCTGGGCCTTTCACGATAGCTCCCGGAGCTGATAGGTAGATAGGTATAGGAGCTGACACTCCATCTTTTTTAGCTTCGATAGCTATCTCGATAAGT